>JAWNLW010000269.1:0-25559 GCA_035042075.1 Drosophila macrospina | reverse complement strand
GTAGAAGTAGAAGTAGAAGTAGAAGTAGAAGTAGAAGTAGAAGTAGAAGAAGTAGAAGTAGAAGTAGAAGTAAGCAGTAGCAGTAGAAGTAGAAGTAGAATAATATAAATGATATATTGTTATCGATAACTCAACGATACTCTCTTCATTATTAACGCTTCTACTTTCCCATTATTTCTTCCCCAGGCTATGGCACTCCGTATCCCATGGACTTGATGACAGCCAGCTCGCTGATGTCCCCGCATCATGGCATGTTCAAGACGTCGGCCATGAATCCCTATCTGAACTATGCCCGCCTCAAGGGCCTAACGGAGCCATCGGCCATGATGGCCGCCTCTCCCAATGTCTGTCGGGATCCCTATTGCACCGGCTGTCCGGCCAGTCCGCACTACATTAACAAGGCCGCTGGACAACCCTGTCCGGCTGGCTGTCCACAATGTGAGGTGGCCGGCGGGGGTAAGTCGGGAGGAGGCTCTGCCGGCCCAGGTGGCGGATCGAATGCAGCTGCAGCGGCTGCGGCAGCAGCAGCATCTTCATATCATGCACAGTTGGCAGCTCTGGCTGCTGCTTCGCAGTTGCCGTATGTGTGCTCCTGGATAGGCAGTGATGCGGCGTATTGTGGCAAGAGATTTGGCACCTCCGACGATCTATTCCAGCATTTGCGTACACACACTGCCTCCGTGCCGGATGCTGTGCTTAGTGCGGCAGCAGCGGGAGGCATACCACCGAATCATCCGCTATTCCAACGCACCTACCCGACACCGCCGCTGAGTCCATTGTCTGCGGCGGCGCGTTACCATCCGTATGGTAAGCCTTCGATGTTGCCACCATCTCTGGCACATCCCGGCCTGCCAGGGTTGCCGCCACACCCCGCATTGGCACAATACTTTGCCCCTTACTCGTTATACGGACCCCGCATGGGCTCATCGCATCCGTAGTAAATGTAGAGCAAGTGTAGAGCGGGGGGAGGGGGCTGGGTAGGGGGAAAGGAAAATGAATTGCAAGATGAGGGGAAACGGAGGGTCAACTCACTCGTGAAACGAAAAGCTAGTGATCTAATGTACGATAGCTACATACAAATGTTTAATATTAGCTTTAGGCTCTAACGCAAGTTGAAAAGATTCTATTCAAGGACTTATACTTATGTATGTATGTATGTCAGACAACCATCCGAGTCTGTCTCTACGTACTATGTCCCAATCTACTCGTAATGCTTATGGTAATTTTAATATTATTTATTAAATTCAAAGAGAAAACAAAACAAACAAACAGCAAGTAAACAATATATCTTATACAGATGATGAGAGATGCAAAACCAATTATGAAATGAAAAGATTGTCCAAAAACTTAAAGTTGTAAAATTCTTGTACATTATATTAATAAATATATAAATAATATACATATGATAAAAACAGAAAATTAATAAAAAATATATATATATATGTGTATATGTATATGTATATCTATGTAAAATGTAATTATGAACAATATTTTAAAGTTCATTTAAGTCACTACAACAAATCAATAAATCAAAAGATAACTCAAAAATCTCATGACTTTTTAATGCAATTCTCAAACGGAAATATGGTAAGTATGAATTGGGGTTTCAGCTGTGTTTCACATCTACTTGCGAGTGATATTCTTACAGAGATTGAGTCTAAGATCAAATGGCAAAGCATGAGCCTTGAAAGGACTTCTTCGAATGGAGAACACACCACAAATGATCAAAGAAGAAGCGAAAGATCAGCTCAGTTATCAAAACTGTTTCAAAGAGTTTAGCTGTTAACTTTATTTGTTATTGTTATGTATTCATAGAAGTCAGATCTTCAAGATAAAAGAAAAGAATAGAGATATAGTTCAGGCTAGAGTGCAAGTAGAACGCTATCAATTGCACATAGAGAACTCAGCTCTATAGAGTGTTTAACAAGTAGATGAAAACATTTATATAATGCAATGATTTATATAATAAAAGTAAGCTTAAATCAAAGCCTTTGCTATACAGTTCTTTCTCTTCAAGGAATAGTTTATCTTCAAGTTTATAAATTCATGCGAAACACGAAGCAAAGTACAAACTCTAGGCTGTCGAATAGCTTATCTAAATGAAATGAATACATGAGAGCTGCGAATTGAGAGGAGAGAAGTGAGAACTGAGAAATGAGAAGCGAGAAGCGAGTCGAGTTCGGGGCCAGCCAATAAACCAGGAGACTCACAAATCATAACATGCAGCTACGTTTGCCGCTGAATTATGCCCGGTGAAGCAGAGCTCTACTATATGAGGTGGATAGATTTTGGGTGGGGGGTGGTGCAAGTAGATAGAGTGATGGTGGCATTGGGAAGTTGCCTGCCGACGCTTTGGTCCAAGGCAGTAAATCAAATTTTATATTTCCCCCCAAAAGAAGTTGTGCACTGTATGTGCAGCAAAGGGGCAGAAGCAGAAGCAGAAGCCCAATAGTTACTCTGCTCACTGCCCACATATGGCGTCGATAAATTAAAATTGTGTGTGTGTGGCAACAGAAGTAGGAGCTGGTGGCTCACTGAGAGGATGAGAGTTATATTTTAGCCATGCCCTTGCATTTTGACAGCTCACCAGCCCAGTGACTACCTGACAATTTATTGTATTATACGGTTTGGCATTTGGCAACCCGCATTGGGAATGACCTGGTCACCAACGTCTCTCTCTCTCTCTCTCTCTCTCTCTCGCTCTCTCTGTGTGCTTTCATAAAGGGGGTGAAGTCATAAAAAATATGCCATAAACTTTACCCCATACACACATGGGCGTTGCCATCAATAATTCTTTCATAAATGTCCATTTCGCCACATACAGTCGAGAATCGCAGAGAGACGTCGACTCTGAGAGTCTTCTCTGTGTTGGAGGGGCTATATATAAGTGATGTTCTCGTTCAGTGCATCTGACAAGCCGTGTAACTGTATAGCTCTCTGCCAGCCACTGCATATATCGTTTGCCCAATACCCTGTAAAAGTCAAAAACTCTAACTTGTAACTGCAATTGAAGTCACAGCTCTCTTATCATATGTTTCTACTGCCCTATCGCTGCAGGGTATCTGCAAGTCGAGCACAGCTATGGCTAAGGCTTCCTTACGTATTCTTTTTTTAATATTTTTACCCGCACAGGTGAAAGCCGCCGCGGTGGCCATTACAGTTCTCAGTGGCCGCGTCCATTTATCATTGAACAAGAACCCCGCAGCTGCCCCCTCTTACAAACTGGACTTGTCAGGCTGCTACCAATACTGAGAAAGAGACAGAGTTGCATAAAAAAACAAGAAAGACAGAGAGAGAGAAAGAAAAACAAAAAACAGTGGCGAAAATTTATCGGTTGAGAATTTTGCGAAAATATTTCTTTCTACCGTTTGCAAATTTATTTTCCCTCATTGCTGCGAAATATAATGCAGATGAAAAATCGGTGCTGATAAAATGAAGAAGAGAGCGAGTAAGACAGAGAGAGGGAGAGGGAGAGGGGGAGAAAAGAAACATTACAAAGTGCTAAAATATAAATTATGTCGTTACAATGGCCTCAACTAGCTATTAAAGCAGCCAATCCTCAGCAACGTCAGCTCGTCTCGCCCCACTCTGCCCACATTTTGTGGCTAACTAATGGTGGGAGAAGAAAGACAAGCGACTACCTTATAGCCATATAGCCAGATAAGTGCTGACTGCATGTTTAAAATGCAGACATAGTGCACCAGGTAAGATCGTAACTCATTCAAATTTACGATTCCAGCAACAACAAAGCCTGCTCACGTCCACAGTAAAAGAAATGCACAAAGTGAACAGAAATACATACATACATAAACATACATCTACATACACTACATACAATACATACATACACATACATCTGCAATACATTCACAAGCTGTCCATACACTTACTGTGCAGGGTGCAACTTGCTGGGAGACATCAATAAACTAATGCCATTTACCAGGGTATACAAGTTTCCAGTCCATATCTTAAGCATTTTATTAAAATGTTAATTTACAGATGTATTTAATTATAATTATATTAATTTATTGTACTAAGATCAACAATAATTTGCCAATCTCTCTTTTTCTAGGCAGATATCCTTGAATTCGTATATAGTATTAAGTCTTGGCTTATTTGTTTAAATATTTTAGCTCGATCTATCTATCTCATTCTAAAATTTTCCTAGAATTCGCATCTGTAAGTATTAACTCTCTGTTAATTTGTTTACACATTTTAATCAATACTTTTATCTAACTTGATCAATATCTCTTTACAGCAATCTGCCTATTAACTCTAGACTTATTTAATTGAATATTTTAAATAATACTTTTATCTTACTTTATTATTATTTTAATATATTTACCAACTTTTCTAAACGTTTCTTCATTTAGTTCTTCATTTTCTATTATTTATTTATATATGAATAAAGTTCTTTATATTTCTATATTTTTATGTATCTTTTTATCTGACATATTGTCTCTTTTTAGTTATATTTTGCAAATTTTTTTATCAATATTTTATGCATATCTCTTATTTGCTAACCAAACTTCTGTTTGTCTAACGATATTGGCCCACAACTTGGTCAACAATCTGTATATAAGAACTATAAGATCTTTAACCCACACATATCTGTAACTATATTCTTATAGATATTATAAAGAAGTTTGCGCTTATCATTTCCTTTATATAATATATCGCTTATATTTTTAGAATTTATCTTCTTAAATTTAAAGATTTCTGTAGTTATACAATTCTATATTATTATATATATTTACATAGCTCTAGCCTCCTGAATCTTTCCTCTCTCTCTCTCTCTCCTTCTAAATCTCTCTGTGTGCTTACGTATCTATTTATTTATCCATATTCTTGTCTATTTCTTTATCTTGATAACTGTCTATATCTTTATCTGTATATGTTTCCTTCCCTAATCTCTCTCCTTGAGCCCAAATATATACATATCTCTGTACATATATCCTTTCTCTGTAATCTATTAATATATATTATTGCTTATAGCCTTAGTCTGACTTAAAATCCAACTTTCTAATCCCCGTCCTGACATCCCCCTGCTAACCACCTCCGCGTACCTTACTTCAGACATATGCAAGTTGCATTATTGTCAATTTTTGTAGAACACCCGCTGCGTTGCAGAGTGTATGTGTGTATGTATGTATGTATGTATGCATGTATAGGAGACAGGCAAACGGAGTGCAGGCCACAACAATAATTTTCAAAGCCAAATGACAGCCGACAAAACCATATATCATTGTGTATGGAGGCCCGGGCGTTACTTGTCTGGCTTTGCCACCCACGAGCTGAACTTTTGTCACTTAAAAGGCGTCGCTGGCTGTCTTAACCAATGTCTCTCTCCGTCAGTCTGTCTCGCTCTCTCACATGCAGACATGTTCAATTTTAATTTCTTGCAAAGAGCAGAGTATAAAAGTAAAGGAACATTGTATGAAAATCTGTTTTATAAATTACCATGCAAGTGCTGCTGAAATTGTCGCATGTGTTGATGCATTGCTAGCAAATTATGCGCACTTTATGTACAAATACATGCACATAGTTTATACACATACATACATACATATGTACCTACAGAGACGTGTGTGTGTGTGCGTGTATTGCTTGTTTGCTTGAGCTCTTAGCTCCACTTTTCAGCGAAGACCCCACAAAACGCACCCAACCCAGAAATGTCTGATGACATTTCCATAATTAGTCGAGCGTGTCTCGTCTTGTCTTTCTCTGTTGCATGTTTGAACGCTTGTCTTGATTTGATTTGATGCTCGCCGGCTAGAGATGGCACTGTGTCGTGACACGAACTACAAAATTGACAACAGAGAGATGTGCTGAGTATAGCAATCTAGTTACTTAAGGGGGAAACGATTACACGAACGTAGTATCCCTTGCTCTCGATCAACACGACTCTGACACGAGTATTTACAATCAACATCATTATAAATACTACAATAAACTTAATAGAATACTCCTATTCAAGCAATCATAAACACCTTAAGAACTTCTCACCTTCTCAACGTTTAGAACTATAAGTATTTGTAGTATCGAGTCGCGTGTCACGTGTCACGCGTCCATCTCTAGCTCAATTTTAGCTGCACTCAGTATTGAGCAGGAGGAGAGACACTGTCGACTCAAGAGTTTGAAGTTGTCCGTCGTTACAGCCCATATTTATTTATTATGCACAGTTTGCAGTCGTCAGTCGACAGTCGTCAGTCGTTAGTCGTCGTGTGTTCCTGTCCTCCATCATCATCATTCAGTCAGTCGCCTCGACTCTTTATCCATGTGCGAATTGACGCCGCATTTATGGTGTTGAAATATTAATGCCCAGAGTTGGTTGCTCATGTCATTTTGATTTATGACTCTCTTGTACAGTTCTGTTCTCGCACAATGCGAATATCGAGATAACAGAAAGACAGAGAGAGAGAGAGAGAGAGAGAGAGGGAGGCGGGGGAGTGTGCGTTCTGGGGCATGGGGCATACGAGTAAGAGGCGTCTGAAAGTTGTACATTGAGATGTTGCAAGTACAAGTCTTTATAAGTCTAGTGACAGACGTGTATCTTTGTTATGAGAGTGGAAATGGGTTTGAGGATTGTTGGCCTTCATTATTGGGATACAGGACATCGATACTGTTGTTGTTATTGAACTTACTACAATTATTATTTGTTAGATATTTTAAAGGGAACAAAGAAACAGCACATCCTACATACTGTATAAATTTACCATCTCAAAAATATCTTTGTAATTCAAACTCCAAGTCAGTTTAACATTCTCTTGCACATTTAAGAATTAAGCTAAAACTCATGCAGTGCGAGCAAGTTATGTGAAAGCATTTAAAACTGCATTCGATGCATTCATTTTTGCCAACTTGTTAACTTATTTTATGAGCCCATTTATACAGTCTTTTAATCATAAAAGAGACAGTTTTCCATAAATACATTGACACCGCTGACCTGCGCACAACGTGGCACCAAAACCGTAGGCCAGGTAATGTTCCATGCCTCGATTCGATCAGCACAAGCCAATATAAAGTCAATGAAAGTCGCAGAGTACGCAAACCTGACACCCAAGACACCACAAGACCAGGAGGAGCACAAGGAGCAGAAGGAGGCAGGCACACGATCCGCAGAGCGTCGAGGCAATCGCCAAACTACAAGCGGGGAAACAAGGCAAAGACAGCTACTTACTTGCGGGTAGCAAAAGAGTACCTCATCTGACTAACCAGATGAAAACCAGAAGCAGATATAACACAACAACAACAACAACAGCAGCAGCAGCAACAACAACAATAACAACAGTTGAAGTTGCAGCAGTTGATGTTGCAGCTACTACTGAGGAGGCACTTCCAGCGAAGAAACGAACGGGAACGCTGACTGGCCATGTCTGAGGTCGAGCTTGGGTTGCAGGCAAATGCATTTTATCTGCCTATACCCTGTAGAAATAAGATGTGTACAAAAGGGTTATCTTAACTCCATGAACTCCATGTTCATCTTACACAATTAGATAGAAGATATTTTCTGTTTCTATTCACATTCCACTCCTTAAGTTGCTGCTGCTCTTATTCCAGAGTAACTGCTCTTCGAGCAGTCTGTTTTCCATGTCCCTGATACTTTTTTTCCTTGACTTTCGGGCAGACGAAAATGCGTGGACATTAAATATGCATGAGAGGACATTACATATAAATAAATTTAGCAAACAGTTTGTATGCAGAACTGGCAAATGCATTTATCGACGACGATGATGATGATGATGATGATGTGGATGTGGATGTGGATGAGAATGGTAATGATGATGCCAGTTTGAAGGTGTTGAGGCTGCTCACACGACGTTGCCCCCAAAGAGCACGCAGTTGCCCCACCAGCAGACCGCCACGAAGCCATTTGACAGGCCACCAAGTGTGGAGGGTAAACTGGCAGAAGGAACAGAGTGGAGGACATAGAGATTGTTCGGCGTGCTCCAACGGGTTGGGCTTTTGGACCATGTCAATTGGCTCTTCTGGTTTTTGGGGTCTCGCTGTGGTCAGCGTCGTTGTGCATTTTAAATATGAGCAGCTGCTGTCTCTCTCTCGCTCGCTCGCTCACTCACTCGCTCACTCTTTTGCAATGTTGTCAAGAATTTTGCTGGCAGTTTGACACTCCATGTACTTCTACCCCCAATCCCCCCGCTACCACCACTACACACGCATGTCATCAGTTGTGTTGCCGTCGTGTTGCACGTAAATTTCAGGTACGACAATATATGCCACGATTTTATGGCTTTCACGTAGCACGCGCGTCTGTCAGCGATTTTAGGCATTGTCCTCGGATAGTATGTGTTCCCATTGTGGCGCATTTTGACCACAGCCAATGAGCAGTAGTCCCTTTGGATCAATTCAATTAGTTATCCTAATTTGACAACACATAATTAGTGTTTAAAAGATTCTAAACTAACCTAACATTACAAATTGATCTCCATTGGTTCATTCGACGGCAATTAATGGATAATTCTAGTCCAATTTGTCAGAATATTATAAATATTACAGTAAGCAAAAGAAAACTGCAGCGCGCAAACATCTGGCAACACTGGAAGGGTAAGATCAATCGATTGAATGTGCATATAAACATGCAACAAATTGATTAAAAATAATATAACACGATAACTCTGGAAAGAAAACTATAAATAATAAAATAAAATAATAAAATAAAATATAAATATATATATATATATATATATATAAATAAATATATATATATATATCAATAACTAATATATAATATAAATATATATAAATAACTAATATTAAAATGCCTGATAAACTGTCTCTATCAATATTAAAGATTTAAATCATATCAAGAGAAGGTCTAGCGTAAAACAGAATACTTTTCCACTGTAACAAATTGATTATAAATTATATAAAACGATAACTCTGGAAAGAAAACTATAAATAATATAAAATATATTTATATATGTGGGATGGTAGCTCCCAGTAAATAGCAATTACCCTAGACAAGAGCGAATTAGAGAAGACAACGAGCAGTAGAAGGGCGAATTCACACAAGGGCGAATTCGCAAGCACAAGAGAGAGCAGAGAGAAGATATGCGTAAGAGAGGCAGAACGGGGGTGGGAATTCGGCCTTTGACGAGAACGATTGCGAGAAGAACCACTGAAACTTTATTATAATATTACTATTAGTTATATATCTTTATTCAGTAAATAAACCTCACTTATATATCAAAAACTAATATATAATATAAATGTATATAAATAACTAATATTAAAATGCCTGATAAACTGTCTCTCTCAATAGTAAAGATCTAAATCATATCAAGAGAAGGTCTAGCGTAAAACAGAATACTTCTCCACTGTAATATGCAAATCGTTGAGAAGATTTCCATAATTCAGTGATTTGTAGACCGTACGAGTCTCTAAAGCTTTCGATTAATTTCCAAACGTTTAGCGTATTACGTGTAAATCGTTCCACATTTGGTATTCAGAAATATGTCAATCTGAGCTTGATAAACTGCATTAAGAAAATAAAACTAAAAATAATAGTATATGCGATATTTCGAATATGTTAAACATGTTCTCTCATATTATGATTAATGGTCTGTTAAAAGGAAATATCATATATGGATCGAGAGCACAAGGTGCGGCTTGATTTTTAGTTGTAGCTGTTAAAACGTAGTGTAATTATGAATACATTGTGACAAAGTCGATGTCACTTGGTCAGTTGGCTATCGTATATCATTCACATACGATAGGAGACCTGCTCCACAGAGATATAGCATTGTATGGAGATAATTTAGTCGGTGTTCGCGACGCGTTTGCTATAAATTATGGCAACTGGTTGGGGCTTTGCCTCCTCTGACTGGGGCAACTCTCCGACTCCGACTCCGACTGCGACTCTGACTCTGACTCTGCCGCTGACTTGGCCTGTTGATTTTTATCAACGTCATCAGCTTAATTGCCTCACTGTGCCCCGGCCTGTCGGACATTGTGTTGTTGTTGCTGTTGCTGTTGTTGGTTATGGGCCGCGTTTTGCAATATTATCTAGAAAATGTTGTGTGAGTGTGTACGCTGTGTGTGTGGTGTGCACAGTACGAGTAGTACTTGCAATTATTAATGAAATATTGCTGTCAGTAATTATTTGTTATAAATTTGCATAGATATTGCAATTTGTACACTTCACTCGCTGTTTCCAGCTAGCTTCCACTAACTGCTACCCCTTCAGCATCTCCCTCTCCTTCTCCCTCTCCACCTCCTCCTCCTCATCACCCTGCCACATAGTCTGCTTAAGTCGGCGGCATTATTAATGACAATGTAAGCGCATGATAAATATCGTTGACACAAGCCTTTGAGTTAGCAGCTTATAAGGCAGCAACTATGCCATAGTACAAGTCATACAACCTGCCTAGTAAGTCGGTTAATTATTACTAACTAACTAAAGTCGTTACTGTCGCCGCTAATATGCTAAGCAACTGTATACTGTGGACATAGTACCATAAATACATTTCTCACCTGATTCAATTCTGTTTTGCATTTTGATGTCGATTCGATCTGACACTTTGCCACAGCGAAGCCAATGGCTTTTTAAGCGGACAAGCTCGTTTTTCGCACATCTTAAAGATCAGAGAAGTCATTTTAATAACAATCTATTGACTCTGTAATCCGATTTGTAATTTCTAGTTCTTTTGAACTACATATGTAGGTCCGCTTCATTACAGTTCGAAGTGGAGTGTAATCTCAATTCAATTGATTTTATAAACAAAATGAATATTCATATTATTTCTTAACAATTTGTAGTCTTTCTCATGTCCGACAGCAAATATTATCGCATCGGAACTAGTTCTTTAGAAACTTAACAGATTAAAGAGGAGCAATTGAGTTGATTTTAAAGTGTTTTACGATTTTGGTAAATATTTATTAACTACGTAATCATTCCTGCAATTAGCTCCTCTGTGTGTAGTTTCTTTTAAGATCTATCAAATGATTGTATTTCACTGGAACCAGTTCTCTTAAATATTTACAATATGAATCAATTGATTCCGTTTACAAATAATCAACTATTTAAGCTTCAATTATAAACTTTGAATATTTATTTCGTATAATTCATTTTAAACTAGTTCCAAATGATGTGATTTAAACTTAAAATGTTTGAAAACAATCAACGATTTTCATCATAATCCATGGTAAACAGATGCAAAAGCAACGACAAGCCAATCTGGTAAAATGTTTCCATATAATTGGCACAATTTGTAAACAATTTGCGGATAATTTTGGCCACGTGTCGCTTAAATATTGTAATTAGAATTTACAAATTAGTTGGGAGTTTGAACGTAATACCAGCTAAAGGGTAATCTATTTGCCAGATTATTTCTTGATTGTCATGATATTTTAGCAATTTGCATAATTGAAATGCGTGTGTGTTTGTTTAAGTATAACTCTCTGTGTGTGTGTGTGTGTTTGTGTGTGTGTATCATCTGTAATCCCAGACAAAACATAACTGATTACCTCTTTATATACATATGCAGATCATAATGCCTTTTCCCAACTACTTTGTGAGCGCAGTTCAAGCTCGTAATTGCCAACTGACAGTGGTTCAAATTTTGCAATTTACAATTTACAATTTACTCATATATAATTGAGGTATTCCCTGGAATAAATTGCATTCAAATGATTAAGCTATGTAACAAAGTTGAGTTCAGTGTGACCAAGTCAATGTGAGAGTTGAACAAAGTTTGGTCAGTCTGTTGGCTTTGATTTGATATCATTGTTATAAATAATTCAAGCAAAATAGGATTAAAAGCGAACATGGGAGTACCCTTGCTGGATTGAGGGATTGTTAAGGCCAATGTTGAATGTTGAATGGCTGTATGCTGAGTGCTGACCACTTTACCCAAGGCTAATCGTCTGAAGTAATTCCCCAACAAAAACTGCCACTCAACATGCATAATTTAGGTAACAAATGATAACTCGAAGAAATGTGAAGCCATGCATAAATTTTCATTGCTTACAAGTGCAAACGGCAGACAGACTGCAACTGCAACTGCAATTGCAATGGCAACTGCAATGGCAACTGCACTCAGGTGAGTAGACATCAGGTGAGCGGACCTTTAGACACACCGCCTGGCCAGACAATTGCAGACGAACTGCTTTTGATTTATTACATTCAGAGCCGGAGTCAGAGTCAGAGTGGGAGTGGGAGGAGCTGGCAGAAGCTTACTCATCAGCAGCTGCAGTCAGCTTTGGCTTTGGCTCATAATTTATTAACCAACGTGCAGAGATGGCCAAAACGGTAGAGTCGTCGTATATCACAGAGCTAGAACTCTGCTCCCACTCTCCTTTGCCGTTATCTACTATCTACTATCTGCTTTCTGCTGCTTGGGTGGCATGAGAAGTTGTCAATGTTGTTGCCTCAAAACACAAATGAATGATTCAACAAGCAATGAGTTTAGTTAGTGGAAAGAGTCACGACCTCCTCGTATCATATTAACTCATTACGTTGATGTACATATAGATCTCAATAGAAATTCACACATAGTACTATAACCAGTTTGCATTAGCATTAGCTGGCACAGTTGACTTCTCCCATTTATTTATACTGTTTGCAGTTCAATTCAATTTATTTCAATGTTTGCATTGGCAAAAGCATTGCTATCATTTAATTAGAGCAAATAAAATGCAATGAGCGTGCTAATTAAATGCATTTTTAATTTGTAATCAATTAAGTGAATTACACACCAAATAGCAGCTGTAAGTATTCCGATAGCAAGTGTTACTAATTGCTTTTTATTTAAGTCAATACTGTGCGATGTACTCAATTCAATCAGCTCCTCACAACTTTAGATTTCGTAAACGCGATTTGCAACTATTTTGAAGAATAAAACATTTTTATCTAAGCCAACAGAGCTCTATTTAATTATGGAAATTCCTTTTAATATGCTAATTTAGCTAATGTACATATAATTTTGAGTCATAGACAAATGCAAGTTAAATCGTTATAAATAATAAGAGCTTTGTATATTATGAAAAAGAAAAATATATGAAAAATAGAAAATAAATAAGATTCTCTCAATTTAATTTAATTGAGAATATATTAAGGTATACTTTGTTTAACAATCTAATGAAATTAAACTTTATTCAGTAAATTTGAGTTCACATTAATATGTGCTAAAATTTATGTAGAAATAGATACTTTAAATATTTAAATAATAATAATTATTACTTAATAACGACGCTTAAAATTCTATTATTTATACATTAAAATATCCATTCAATCTTTGCATCTAACGTATTATTAACTAGCGCAATTAACCAACTGTTTGTTATCTGTCAACAGTAAATTCTCTTTTAATTATATTTAATCAATTTCTAGAAAATGAACTCTATGGAAACCAGTTCCACAATTGCCAAAGCTCTCCTCAAGTAAATTTCCAATAACTTGCTTACATTGGAGATCTTAGGGAGATATTTGCAAAAGGATATCGTATACTAATCACACTCTAACAAGTCTATCAAGTTTATCAAGTGTCCATCTTTGGCTAACTGACCATTTTGGCAGTGCGACCTCGGTTTTGATTTGATGCAAAGAAGAGGCAGAAGAAAAGATTTGGTCAACATGAGATGCCATAAACATTGCTCTCTCTCTCTCTCTCTTTCTGTCTCTCTCTCTCGCTCTCACTCTTTCTCTGTCTAAATGCTCGACATCGCTTAACATGTTCCTGGAATTCAGTGGGTTCCTTTTATGCCGGCAATGCGATGCAATGCGGTGGTCACATCGCCACATCGCCCTGAGCTTGTGCGTGGTTTGATTTTGTCTGCTTGGCAATGGATTGCTGCATTGTTGGATTGTCTCGGATTGCTGGATTGTTGGATTGTTCGGTCTGCTTTTAGTGGCTCTCAACTGCCTCTGTTGTTGGCACTTATTTGGCGACATTGTCATCGATATAAAACGAGCTTTGTTTGTCCACTGGTCAAGGCATCGGCATCAGCATCGGCATTGGCATCCGTTGCGCATATTTCGAATACTCAGTGCCCCAGCTGCTCTTCCCCCTTCTGCGGCCCAAACCAAATGTGGTTGGTTTGGGTCTGCGACTCTGGTCTCTGGGCTCTGTTCTCCAGTCTTGGGTGTCTCGTTCTGGGTCTCTGGACTTTAGTATTATCAACGTGTGTGCATCAGCATTTGGTTTCGCGTGAAATTCACTCACGACTTGTAATTATTTAATTTTATTGTTTGTTTTACGCTGCCGTTAAACAACAACAACAACAACAACAACAACAACAATGAGACTGAGACTGAGAACAACAACGAATCGCTTACACTTTCAAACTGTCAGCCGTTTAACAAGATTTCTATATCAGATCAATTGTATAATGACCTTAAAGTGCACTAAGCTGAGGCGTCAGAATCATTATACTTATGGCTAAAAGTCATTAGACTTGTAAAGATAATAAACAAGTAGTTTTTTAGATTAATTGCTGAGATTTACACAACATAATCACCTGCTTAAACCTGTTTAAAGTGAAACGGTTTCGTTTCTACTTACAGAGCATTCAGCATTCAGAGAATCTTAATTGGAAACCGAATTTAGATTTAGCAGGTTTTCTTCATTGTTCTACTCACATCCCATTTGATACCGCATCCCTGACAAATGACAACACCTCTTGAGTCTACTATACTGTGCATGCATAAATTATTTAAATTTAAATATGTTTTCAACAACTGGAACACGCCAAGGGAGAGGATCATGAGACATGGAGGAGACTCAATTGCCTGTCAGCATTTTAGAATACATCGGAACTGCGAATGTATTTTTGTGCATTTTTTTCTAAACTCTGCGCACATTTCACATATTTTAGCAATTCTAGCTTGAATAATTTACTGCATTCGCAGTCGAAAATTGTTGATCTGTGAGCAAAAAGCTAAAGAATTTTAAATATTTAAAAGCAAAACATGTTTTCAAATCTGTCATGTGAAATGGTAATTTGCAGGTACTTTAAAACAAACATTAAGCATACTATTGTGATTTACTATAACTGTTTTAAATCTATAACTATCTGTAGATCGTTTAAGTTGTCTAACTGAACCCAAACAGAAATATGTCTTACCAGACTTGAAAGTTTCTCAACTTTGTCTCAGCTGCACGACTTTTCTTACGGAATCCGATTTTGTTTATGGCTTAAATTGTTTCGTTTATTATTATAATCATTTCAAAAGCTTCCCTTAATCCTTTCCTTTCCCTTAGCTATTTTGGAAACCTAAAAAAACAATTGTGTTCTTTTTATAAAATATTTCTTATGAGTTTAAAAGAACAAAGGCGTTTCTGAAGGAAAAGACAAGTCAGTCGCCTTTTGAGGGTTCTTAAATGCTTTATTATAAGCTGTTAGCACAAATGTCAAAATTAATTACTCATGTCAATGGCAACAAATCATAAAATGCGAAAGAAAAAATCAAAATTTCAACATTATTTATAACGCATGACAATCAAAGTGGTCGCCAGTTTCTTTGATCTGTTGCGTCGTGTGGCGTTGTTTTTATATTTTCTGAAGGTTGCCAGGGGGTTGTGGGCAGGGGGCAGGGCGGGCAGCTGATTGTCAAAAGGAGGTAACGAAAATTTATGTGACACAAATATTTAGCAATAAAAAAAGAAGTGACTGAAAAAATGATTTGATTGCATGGAGGTTAAGTCTTTTAATAATTTGTTTGTCTAAATTATAAAATATATTCTAGAGTTATATATAATTCGATATTTCATAAAGATCTTCCGATACAAGTAATATCTATAGTTGTCTCTCTATATAAATTCAGAGCTGACAAATTGCTGGCACAGCTGTTTGTGTTTTAAATAAGCAGGCGGATTTTAGTTAATGGCCCTCAACGGTTTCACTTAAGTTGTTTATGGCTTTTGTGTGTGGGAATACAGAAGCCAAAATAAATTCCAATGTGATCCCAAAGAAATGTACACAAACATCTATGTAGATACATGTATATAAATACATATAAGCTTAGCTATTTGACTTACATTAGCTCGTAAATTGCAATATATATTTCACAAGATTCTTCCGAAAATTAAACATGTTAGATTTATGAATTTATAACATGAAAAATATTTACTTAAGCACATTCACAAATTGTGCAAAAGAATGATGGAAAATGCTTTGCCTTCAGTCGTAAATAATCGTCATAATCCCCCAAGCAATTTCGCATTGGCCAATCAACATATCAGACAGCCCATAACGATATTTATCGACTTGCTTTCAATAGAATTAATCGATTCTTTTTATAGCTACAATATTCTAGTATATTTTGCGATCATTCTGTCTAGATTCGAACTAATAGATCTACGTATTATACATACATACATATATAATTATAACAGCTTCATGGCCCATCAAATGTGTTTTGAGAATTTCTAAAGTATTTCAACTTGACATGAACTCATATCTTGTGAAAAACTAATGCCACAATATACATAAATCAAGAGCACTAAACACTTTGTGTTTCATCAACTAATAATCCACGGGGTTAAGTTTTGTGTATAAGACATTCGAGTCGTTTAGATCATAAATAAAACGCACACATTGTACTTAGCATTAATGTTTAAATTTAGGCTGAATGAGATATACTATGTATGTATGTGTGTATGGACGGGAGGAACAAGATATTAGAAAAACAAATAAATAAGAATCTTAAGATATTCAGAAAACGCCAACGTTGCGACGTGCCCCCATACAATGGTTAAAAGTATTTTCAAATTAATTTTTATTAGCAGACGGCTAATAAACAAAAATAAAAACACACCCAGGCCCGAAAGCGCTTGTCATTTAGAGCAAGAATAAATCTAGTCAGCAGTCAAAATGAAAATGGAAATATCAGCCAAAGAGAGAGAGAGAGAGAGAAGAAAACTGAAAATATTTTTATTAGCATGTCGCGACATTTTTCAAGGCATATGCCAGAAAATAATGTAGCCACCATTTACCCATTTCACTTTAGAAAATCTCTATTTCTATTCGTGTGTCTTTCAATTTAATTTATTAATCGAGCGTGAACATTTTAGTGGGTGGCATCCAATGGGGAATTTTGAAATTAACATCTCTTTTGATTGCCCAATGAGCACACAAATTGAGCTGCGCCCACACGGGCCGTGAATTGAACGGCTTTTGAGAGTGGAGAGGGGGCCATTAAACTATAGTATGGTAGCTAATGAGCAGAAGCTAATGGCAAATAGTGATCTAAATACAACGGAACTAGTTCATTGTTTAAACAAATAATCTAAGTGAGTTCCAAGGTAAAGTTCAGCTGAGTTGGTATATTGCTGTTTCCAATTTGAATTAAACACACATACTATATCAATTGATGCTTGAACATCTTTACAATTGAACTAGTTCTTTAGTTGTCTAGTTCTATTATTATCTACTATTCTGAGCTCTTTAGTTTCTTTGCTTTTGTCTTCGATTCTGATATATATACTTGGCAATGAGCAAAAGCTAAATACAACGGAACTAGTTCATTGTTTAAACAAATAATCTAAGTGAGTTCCAAGGTAAACTTCAGTTGAATTATTTCAAATTTGAATTAAACTTGTATACTATACAATTATTAATTGTAAGTAGGTGCAGAAAATGCTTGCAATTGAACTAGTTCTCTAGTTTTTGACTATTCTGAGCTTGTTTCTGACTTTAGTTTCTTAATTTTCTTATTCAATTCTGATACATTTTAAAGAGTGATTAGTAAGTTTATATTCATTTCAATTTAAGCAGTGAGGATATACTGCAAAACAATCGATAGAACTATCGATAATTTATATTTTCTTTATGTAGACAGCAATTCGATTCTCAATCACATATTTAAGCATTCCTTGCAGCTTTTAAAGATTATCTACTTCTGCAAATATGCTTCCAACAGCCCATAGTTATCGATAGTATCTCGATACTATCAATTAAAACCGTAGAATGTGGCCACAACAGTATTGCAACATTTATTTAATGTAGCTCAGTCGATTTATCAAATGTGTAGGCACAAACAACATAAATTATTGATCGCTTTTATTAATCGATGGCAATATAGTAATTATGATAGCCAAAGCCAACAATCTCGCCGCGCCCAAAAGCAAAAGTTACAGCAAAAACGCAGAAATGCAAAATATGTATAATTATTAAATGTGACACAATTTTTATGACATTGCGTGTTGACAGATTTATGTTTTGTTTTCGAAACAATATTCATACAATTTTGTTTTGTTTGCATAATGAATATGTATCCGTAGACGTATTCGTATTTGTATTTCTTATTCGCATTCGCATTCACATTCGCATTCATATGATATATACATTCTACTTAATGCTTAAATTACGTCATGTCATGGCATGGCGGCTTGTTTTAAACCCATAAATTATAGTCAACATATTTGAATTATGATTGCCCGCTAAAAACCATAAACATTAAATTTACGACACTTAATTGAACAAAATAATTTGTACAAAATATATAGAGCTTGTTGATTGTTGGACTTTGACGTGCCCCACCAAATAATTCAAATTTTAAAATGTTCTTCTCAAAATAGTTAAGTTTTTTAATTCATAACCTTCTACTATTCAAATTTGTCACATTTGCTGCCTAATTGTTTTATAATATTTATATTTAATTTAACATGTTTCTCCTTATTTATAGGTGATAATTCACGCATACAATCTAATACGATTCGCTTCCAGTTTCCTCATTTAGAAATAGAACCTGTTCGCTAAATGGTTTTACAAGCATAATTCTTATAGTTCTGTCCAGCACAAGCAACCTCATATACCCTGTATAATTCCCTATAAAATTAATAGTAAAGTTTTTATATGTCAGAAAAACAGATTGATGAACATACAGACAAGGCTAAGTCGACTCAGCCCCGAGGAGAAGGTTAAATAATCGTCATATCCGTTGTATTTTGGTAAACAATTGTTTTATAATTATTTTATCGACAATAACAATGCTAATGGATAGCTATTGTGTAAGACAAAAGACTTTTGAATTTGGCAAAATATTTAATGATATTTGTACAGTGTTTAATTGTGAACAATTGCTTAAGCCATATTAGCACTAAGCATTTGCATACAAACAACAACTAAACAATTTAATATTTTAAGGCGCATTTTATTTACAGCACAGGCCATTTATATATGTCAAGCAGTGCGCATAAATCAGTTTGACAGTTGACTGCTGCCGTTGCCAGCAACTTGAAGTTGAAACCTGATCGACTGGACAATACGCTGCATAGAAATGCTTAAGAAAACCAACTAGAAATTGTTGTGCTCAATTTATAAAATAAGTAAATGTGAAAGATTGAGTTGAAGTAACTTATTATAAATTAGAATTTCTTCTTTACACGCAGTCAAGAATACAAATCAAATGAATTGTATATTTTGATAAATTGTTAGAGTATACACTTGCTAGTCTCCTATTAGTTGTGTTTTTTACATTTTTGAATAAAGTTTCTAAGACAACGGTCGTCAGTCAGCTTGACGCGCTCCGACTACCTGTCAATACAGCGATTGATTGATTTATGGATGCCATTTAGATTTGATTTGTGTTTGCACAAAGCCAAATGCGAAAAGGGAACTACAACGAATGACTTCAAATAGCAATTGTTTAAATAGAAGCGTCCAGAATATGAAAGCAATAAAGAGAGAGGTAGAGAGAAGGGCAAATGGAGTGAAAGAGAGAGAGAGAGAGCGGCATATATTTGCATGCAACTTCCGGCTTGTCTGTTTCCGTAGCAACAAAACTGTTTCAAGTCTCAACATTTTGTGCATAGCATAATAAATAAGATGCAAGGATGCCAAACAATGGCATAAAGGACTCTGGATGCTCTGTGAAAAATAACATCGAACATGGCAAAGAAAAAGAAAAATATTTATAACAATTAACATAATTAAAATAATGAATTAATACTTGTAATTTGCATAATTCTTCAATAAACGTCATTAAGATAATTAATGATTATTAGATCAACTCATATTTCATTAATGAATTTTCATAATACTTAACATAATTAGAAATATTATAATTAAGAAATATAAAATGAAAAATAATAATTAGATACAATAGTTAATTAATAAACATTTAGCAAGGCTAACAAGAAAAAAAGAAACGATAGAAAAACTATCAAAGAATATTTATGAATAACAACTACACAAAATTGTAATTAAAACTTGAAACTTGAAACTTGAAACGAATCGTTGCGTTATTTCTTGCACATGCAAGTCAAAGCATGTTAATATTTGTTAAGTGTATTTAAATTATTTATGACAAAACATGGAATATGATATTCAGCTTTGGCTTTTGGCTTGGCACTTAATCATAATCAACTGTCGCGCAACTGGAAGTTTCCAGCTCAGACACTGAGCCTCACCTAACCAACTAACTAGCTACCCAACTTGGCTCCCAAGAGCGCCAAAGCGTGCTCCCCAAAAAAAAAACAAAGTAACAGAAAAAGATATATACAGAAAAACGGTGTACATAAATCAAAAATGTTGACGCTATGATTACGATACATTTTTGGGCCTCTCCGTTCCAAGTTGCAGCGAGAGAAGCAAAAGGAAATCGTGTTCGGAGGTGTTACGGCACTGACAGTTATTCTATAAATTATGACAACTGACAGCTACATTTATAAGCCACAACTCTTGAATTGGCACCGAATTAACTTAACATTACATAAAAATAAATTGTTGACACACAGCCACAACAACAACAACAACAAGAACAACAGCAGCGAGAGCAGCAACAATTAATTTGACCGCATTAAAAATTATGCAAAGCAATTAACTAAAATATGATGATGGTCAGATGAGATAAAACAAATCGAATTCACGACATTCCCTCATTGTTATAAAATAAATTAAATGGCCAAATGATTAACTTAACATAAACGCGTAAACTAATTAGCATAAAACTGCAAATAGCTGCGATAAAGTCGATGGTTAATAAAGAGAAAGAAGTACAGTAAACAAATAAATCAAGCTAATGAAGTATTCGCATTCACAAGAACTTTCCATTTGTTGTTTCTTTAATATATAAAACTGGAGAACAATATCGATAGTTTGTTAATAACTTTTAAACATCTCCAAGTGAATCAGACATCGAAATATATAGAAGTTCTCACAGTATAAACTGCATATAAGTTAATATCTATAATAAATATTTTATAAGTAAATAATATGAACTTTATTATTAGTATTATCTGTAATTATATTACATACTCTTATAAATTAAGTGCATCCGATCTACAGGTTGTAAATCAACTAAAATAATGCCTTAAATTTGATCTTATTTTTTGCGTTTTTGTTCGGCGGCGAGTTCATAACTCTAGAAACTTTTGTTGACACAAGTCATAAATTAAATCGTTAAGTTCATTGTGTAAGCTTCCTTATTAATTTCCATTGTGCTGTTTGAAAGCAATAACAATAAGTACCACATTATTATTATTCATATTATTCACGGTTGTTATCCCATTTGATTGAATACAAAGCAACAAAAGCAATAAATTAAAGTATTTGTAAAGTTAGTTTCGAGAGCCAAATGCGATCAAGTATTAAGTGTTAATCACGACAAAGAAGACAAGTATAATCTAACAGTTTATAAAATTATAGATCTATTGTTATATTGTGTGCTATGTCGCATATTTACATTTTGCAATCAATTAGCATAAATTAATGAACAGCTGTGGAACTCAAACTTGATTCTAATGACTCCCGACAGTTGGAGCGGTTGGACAACGACAAATTACAGAAAGAGACGTCTGAAAACTATTGACTATTGTTTGCCTTTCTCATTTCAAATATTGTCCCATTTCATTAGCAACAGTTTGTTGCATAAAATATATTATAAATTATGCGCAGCGCCTTAGATTAACACATTTCAATTTGTCCAAGAAATATTTCACACAAAATCGCCGCCAAATTTTTGTGGCTTCTTAGATACATATAAGTTTCAAAGAATATGTACAAACGAAATGCCAAATTATAACTAAAACAACAACAAAATTAACAAATAACTTAAAACAAAAGCTAAAAGCAAAAAGCGAGGCATTAAGGCAACTCATAAATTCGCATAAAAATATTTTAAGCATTTTTACGATGTTCGCGAATTTTGTTGACATTAAATATTGTGTTAATTTAATATTTAAATTCACTAAAATGACAAAACGTATCAATAAACAAGCGTAAATGTAGATTTTTTGTTTAGAATTCAATGTCGAACAGTTGAATACCCTGCAAAAACATGCTAAGAAACAAGGCTATTAACTAATTGCACAAGTAACAAAACATAAACTAAATTTGCAACGTTAAACGTTTGGCGTTTATTAATAAATTAAGTTTATATTTAGATATACATTTTAATTATATATTTGACATAAAATAATTTACATTTTTTGTTTTTTAATTGTATTTTAATTTGCTTTCACAACTCTGCTTTTTTAAGAGATATTGTAACTTCAAACTCCTCCAAACTGTAGTTTTCTGCAATGAAACTCATCATAATAATTATTTTCAGCTAGAAACTATAACTTTCTGTAGATTTAAATAACGTTAATCTAATTTTACAATTGATTTCACTGCACAAAATTAAACATTTTAAAGATTACATTGTTATAAATTATGAAAATAGAGCAGAGTTTCTTCTTGTTGGCGTTTGAGTTAACAACATCTGTAGAGTATCGCATGCTGTGAGCAGTATAATTATTTGAGATGCTTATAAATGATATTTGAATATAAATTGATCGCCCACTTTACATTTAGTGGGAATACATTAACTGTCTAACCATATCGACGCTGGGGCAAATCATTAAAATACAATATTTTAAGAGTGTAATAAAATTTTATAACAAACTTCATTAGTGGCATCTCAAATGTATTAACTTGTACATGCATGTACATATGTATAGGTTCACATACATAATGAATTGATTGTTTTCGTTTAGGCGACAACAGATCAACAACAGATTGTAAGCCAAAATAACAAATATAATATTAAAATTTAAGTATCGCTTTGACAGCAACATATTTAGTCATCATAGACGCACCCTTTTTTGGACAGCTATGAGATCAGATTTCCGACAGTAAAATACAAAAAGCAATAACATATAATATTTAAATAAAACTCAAGAGAAAACCTTCAAAAATGTAGTTCACATAGATTTGTTAATGCGACACGTTGCAATAAAAGCACGATTATGTCTTTATCGTCAAGTCAATGAAATGAATCGCGTTGTCGTCGATTTGATTTTGCAAATTGCGAATTACCTAATGGACGTACGTCTCAGTCATTGCAGTTGCCCCAGGTGCAATGCCACAACTAGCTCAGTTATTTAGCCCCCCTCCTTCCCTCCTTTGCTGCTTCCCACTTGCCTGCAATCTATATTGAATGTCTTTTGGCCAAGCGACAGTTGTACAAGCCAGATGACAAGTGGTGCACCGGCAAAAACGCAATGATTTGGCCACATAGACAACATCGTTACCATGGTGGCATGTCCTAACCCATGTCGCATGTCTTTCCATCAGCCATTTTCCAATTGCCCCAAAAGGCAAAAGAGTGTGTGATGGACACACTGGTTGCCACAAGCAAATGCTGCACAGCTAATTGGATCACGTAAGGTAACTCAACTATTAATTGAGTACGCCTTTTCAGGCCATGGCCATTAACCAAATTGTAGCTGGCTTGGCTAACTACAGATTTGCATATTTTCTGTTGAGATTTTTCCTAATGAAAATCCAGCAATTAGAGAGACTTTCTTTTAAATATTGATAACTTCGCGATAAGTCTATAAGTTGTTGATACTTGATTTTAAAGCAAGTTATTGACTTACTTGAAGATTAAATTAATTACTATTAGTTATATTTAATAAATCTTGAAATGCTCTAATCATATGAGAGTCGAAGTTATTAGTTTATTTATTCATTATATTTTTTATTTAATTATTATTATTAATTATTTACTTGTTTACTTTTTATATTATAATTGAAAAGGATAATGGTTTACCAACTATTAACATAGACATAAGCCTGGCTTTCTTCTTAGAAGAACGTTTACAGTTTTAGAAAAAGTTTATCGAAATAAATTATATATATATATATATATACGTAATAAGAAAGTGTCATCTGTTTACAATTGTCGCTTAATTGGCAACCAATACTAAAAGTATCTAAAATTTTGACTATAAAGACTAAGAGAGAGAGAAGAAATTGCCATCAGACTATGCATAAATATATGAATGTGGGGTTTATTTAATTGTGTAATGATATTAATTGTTGTAATTGTATAATGTAATTGAATTCTTCGTCTCTTTTCGTTTAAGCTAATTGGTCTCACAGTGATTCACGCCAAAGGCCGAACTGCAACTCCCTTTGCGGCGTCTCTCACGCAGATCTGCTTAGCGCTCTCATTTGTCTTTGCGAATTCGCCTGAGAGTGAATTCGCCTTTCTATTTCCTCGCCGTTTATTGCTCTGCTGATAATGTTGCCTTGTTCGTGCTTGTCTAGGGATCGATGTTAGTTGAACTAACAACTCAATGAATATACATACATAAGAGTGTCATAAGTTTCATTTTATATTTATTTAATATTATAACAAAATCTATTAAAAAATGACTATATCTAAGTTCGGTAAAGCTCCATTTTCTTAAAAATAATTATTTGTAGATATTTTTGTTTAATTGCTACTATGTTTTCTATTATTTAAAGCTACATACAACTATAAATGGCAATTGTGAGACTGACTTCTGCTTTCGACGGCTTAATAATATATGAGATTCTTAGCTTATTTTAGTTGAGCAGCTGCAACATTGCTGAAGCAACTTCTCATGTTCCATCAACATCTCGTCGCTCATCTGACATCATGCCCCTACCCCCACTGCGCAGTTGTTCCCCTCGGCAACCCTATTGACCATTCATTGCCAGTGTTTCAGCCACATTTTGTGGGCCTGGTTATGGGCCTGCTCTTCTGGCGATACGTGAGCCGTCATCAACGTGGGCAGCGTGTGGTGCTTTGGATGTATGGGATTTGCCACTTCCCTTTTGTGGGGTATATGCCATGACTCTGTGCATGTTGTGAGTGTGAGTGTGTGTGTGTGTGTGTGAGTGTGTGTGTGTGTGTGTGAGTGTGTGTGTTTGTGTGTTGGCTCATATTGTAGGTTTGTAACGTTTTTATGATGCCTGGCGGCATGTTAAAATTGAAAAACGCATTTGCGTGATAAATTGCAATATTTAACACACACGCCGGCACACACACACACACACACACACACACACACACACACAGAGAGAGAGACATATACAGACATGAGCACATGGCAGCTGTAGCATGTGGTGTCCAGTTGTAATTGCAACAACTGCTGCCCCGTCTCCAACTCGGACACCGACACCGACATCGACTCGGACTCGAGAGTCGAGAGTCTGAGTTGGACTCTCAACTGGCTCCGGCATCGGGGCATGAATTATGGCACCCGTCAACTCTGCAGCGCTGTTGAATGTGGCGAAATACGAGCGTATAATGCAAACGCCATTGCATGCACACACACACACACACACACACACACACACATACA